>CM048749.1:36304685-36324316 GCA_026315105.1 Locusta migratoria
ATGTTTGAAAGTGTAAAGAAGCAGGTTATAGCATCTTTTGGAGAAGTTTCTGCAAATTTTGAAATTGGATTTGGAGTTGGATACTGATGATTGTACTTCTACTTCACCACTAAAATGAAAGGCATAATTTAAACTCATAAAGGCAAAAGGAACAAATAAATGCATATGTGTACATAACGGAATGTGGGAAAGCAACACACTGTACTTATATGCTGATCGAAGTAACGTCTGCAAGCTGTTTTGTAAATTTTGCAGAAGGTGTTTTTATTATTTCGGAATTTTTTTACTTTTGTATGTTTTCATTTAGATGAAGAATCTTCAGTTCACAGACTGGAAAGGAAATTGCACAGTAAAAATGAGTAAAATATATTTCTTTATGTTATTACTTCAGTAACGGTACTGTTTCTAAAATAATAATAAATTATAATAATTATAAAATATTTGGGAAACTAGGAACAGAATGGTAGTGAAAATGTTAAGATTTTTGTTGTTTTAAAATTACAGCTAAAATGTAGCTAACCACTAAAATTGTGAAATGTCCCCTTTTTTGTTTGTCTTGTCCCTCATTCCTTCAGTCAACATATGGTCACACTAATACTGCCATGATGACAGGTGGCGGCAATGGGTGACACAGATGTTATGGTCGCAGAAACAACTACGGAACATTAGAGCTGTGTGCAGGTAGGGGTGATGCACAGTAGCAAGAGCCAGTGTACCATGTGAAGACCCAGCCAGTAGTGTCATTTCACCATTCACACCGAGCCGAGAGTGCTTTGAACTTGTTTTCGTGAGGTTTTCTCCAGTGGACGTATATTGAAGGTTATTTACTTGTCAAAGTGTTCGTTATGGCTAAAGAATCATAAAAGCGGCAAGTGTTACATATGCAAGAAGACATGTTGTTTTCCGAATGTATATGTACTTAAGAAGGGATGCACAAGCAGACAACTCGCTTCCATGTGGTGTTCGTCCCAACAGTGCCAACAACAGGAAGGTGAGGGCGGTTGAGGCGTACAGCTTGGGACTGTGGATATTCAGTGAACTGAATGTCCGTCAGAGTGAGTGGGTCAGCAACTTTTTAAATCACCAGTAAAACAGTGATTACTAGAGATTTCTGCAAGGAAGCGACACAATTATGAGAAAGAAGTAGGTGATCTGATGATTTTTGAAAGAATGCTTAGAGTCGAACAATATTTGAAATGTATTTGAGGGCGAATATCCAACTGCAGATAAGTTAGTTTCACAAATGAAAGAGACTTCAACAATAGCGAAGATGAGAGTGTCAATTTATTGGCTTGAGGGTTGATAAGTACTGAAAACAGCATAACCTCGTCTCTGTAGTTGTGTAGGCATTGCCTTACAAATTGCTGGTAGCTATTAATCTGTCTTTCAAACACTGCTAAACAAACCTGGAAATAATATCAAAAAGAAACAACTTCCTGATGTTCTGCAAAACTTATTTATTGGTCAAAAACTGGCTTTTGACTTCTTAGGCCATCATCAGGTGAGAACTAAGAAGCTGAAAGCCGGTTTGTGGCCAATAAATAAGTTTTGTAGAACATCAGGAAGTTGTTCCTTTTTGATATTATTATCACGTTTTGTTAAGTACCAACGGAAAAATCAATTAATTTTAAACCTGGCAATGCTTAGTAATTACTTGTGTGGAAATTGAATATGTATATGAATATGGTTGTTTCGTCATCTGAGCTGTTTTTCGTGAGACAAATCTGTTTCCCATTGAGTATTATACATATCCACAAGTTAAAGATAAACAGACAAAACGGGCCACAGACAACTGATCATTATTGAAGTCTCAATGACGAAACAGGGCAAAGTCACATTGTGAAATAATAAACACATTTTCACATGTTCGGAAAATTTAGAACAAAATATGTATAGCTTTTCTTAAGAATATTTATTACTCTATTTCACAGAGTTTTATTGGACGCACTCGCCCCCTGAGCCGCACCTTCCACGTGAATTACACCGTTCGTTGATGAAAATCCGTTTAGTAGTTTTTTAGTTTATTGACTACACAGACAGACGCAGCACTTTCTACACATGTCAATAATGCCGGCAGCAACAAAATGTTCATGACATTATAAATGAAACATTTATTGACAACTTGTAAAAATGTACAGTTGCTCTCTGCTGCAAGCAAGAAAGAGCTTTTCTTACCATTAAGACTTTTTCGCCTAAATGAAAGAAATTAATGAAAAGAAAAAACATAAATTTTGAAGGCATATAGGCAACAACTAAATCAATAGATCAGTATGTCTAGCTGAAGTGTGAAATTAGTGTATAAGTAGATTATTCTTTACTGGGTACACAGTGTATCAATTAGAATGGTGAAATTCGAGTGAATAACAAAACAGCCAGGAGAGCGAGGCCGCAGCCGCCCAGTCAGCTGAGAGCTTGTAGTGTGACAGTGTATTTTAGCGTTTGCTAAACACCACATAACTTTATTATTATTATTATTATTATTATGTGTCTTCTTGCAGGTTCTTTAAAAGATTGTATGACTACAACTCCTTTTTAATGGATCCTGCTAAGCAGTGCCCAGTAGGAGTAATTAATTTTCTGCCTTTAAATCAGTCTTGACAAGTGGGCAGAACCAGTATAAAAAGATTTCTTGGAACAGTAATTGTCTTCCTGTATTTCTAAACCCACAAATAAATAAAATATGATGTCTTGTGGTGAATTGGAAACATTTAGTATAACAATGTTACACTACAAGCTGACAACTGACAGTGGGGGGGGGGGGGGGGGGGGAGATAAGCGGCAGTCTGGCGGTGTCACGAAGTGTTCTCCCTTTCTGTCTGCGCAGAAGCCTTTGCTCAGTCGTCTTCCTACCTACACGCAGCTCTAACAATTGACATTCATTAGCCATGATACTTTGCTCAGTTTTCTACTTCAGCCTGCCATTGTTGTTGTATGTTCTGAAATAGGCTATATTTAAGTGAAACTGGAAACCTTTTCAATAAATCCTATATTGTGATATAGATCGCTTTAATTTTAATATTCTGTTATGAAAACTATTTTATGATCTGTAAAATGCTTTCAAAAGTATTAAAATAAATGTTGTAGATACTTACAGAAACGTTATCTTGGAAAAAAAAAATAGAGTTCTGTGGTATTATACATTAATGTAACAGGTTGATCCTTGCTTTCCTGATCTGACCAAAAACAGCTAAATGTGTTCCCTGTAGATATTTACTGTAATATCCTCTTGAAATTACGGTATCATACTAACTTTATGTTCATAGTAATAACCATTACTAACCTTATGTAATTGAACATAACCTAACTTTTTAATCAACACTGGGAATGTTAATATTTGAAAATGTGGTAAGTAAGTTGAAGTTACTTTCCAGAGGAATTAACTTGGACAGTATGTCTATGTTTACTAGCAGAACTGTTACTATGGCATTGGAGTTGTGCCTAATACACTTACAAAATGGACATTGACATTCTGTTGTCATTGCAAGTTGTTAGGTCAAACATGTCTACACTTCAACAGACGCTGCAACTATCATCGACATAGATCTGGATTAGAAGGCTTCCGGATAGGTCAGAGGACAGCAACCATGTATTACAAGGACAGCTGTATATACCCTTGTGGAAATAAATTTAAAGCTGCTAGCTAGGACGTAATGAGGGGTGGTACTACAATCATAGTCTGCAGTAAGTTGGCAATTTGGGCAGAACAGAAAGCATATTTGGATAGCTTCATTGAATTGGTTGAGGTAACCAGTGGCACGAACTGAAAATGCAGGTACAATCCCATCCAGCACAAATTCTCAACTTCATCATTGAATTTATTTCAGTGCCCTAAAATAGTTGAATATTTGGAATTCGTAAATTAACGGCCAATTGTTTGTGTTCTTGTAGATATCTCAAAAAAGACATATAACATATCTATAAACAATTTTAGGGTTTCAAAGGTTTGGTGTAGTGTAAAACAATCTTAGCAAAGTCACAAGAAAAAATTGACATTGATAATTCCATTGACGAAGAAGATTGCTTATTAACAATTATAGCTGCCCAAAAGTACTTCAAAGTGTGAAATTTTGTAAATATGGTATTTTCACACTTAATGTTATGATTGAAACGCATTATCATTATTCTAAACAATTGGTAACTGATTTAAATTATGACATTGCAATTTTTGTTTTTGAAAAACTGTTATACATTACTATATGCTTTAATTTTGGATATCTTTGGATATCTTTGATTATCTGTGGACAATCAGTAGTTTAATATGCCTAACATTAAGAGCAAGGCAAACATTCTTGATCAGTAAAGCTTAATTCTTAAGTCTATCTTTCTTGTAGAACATTCTCATACTCTTGACAGAATGAAAGTAATAGAGTATTTTCCAGTAAATATAGTAATAAACGGTAATAAATGACAGTTTATTAACACGGGATAACTGTTCTCCATGTGTGACTACAACAGCTGTCGACCGACAAAAGGACTCCACTTTTATCCCACGCCTTTTCTCACACATGTTTAGGACTGTGCCCTATCCCAATAATTAAAATATAAATTTGGTTTGCAGAATATCTCATTCTCTGCCTATTTCTCTTGGGCACTGTTCCAAACCATGTTTATTGTTTTGTAAAAATAATCTATATGCATTTAGTACTGTTGAATTTTTTCAGAACCTGATGAAGGTGAAAGTCTTCCAATGGGGGAGTTGGGGAAAGAAGCATCAGAAGAAGATATTGAGAAATCTAATGAGAAGAAAAGAGAAGCCATTAGTGCCTATGCAGAAGGAGAATACCAGAAAGCTGTGGATCTTTATACCGAAGCTATAATCCTAAATTCTGGTAAGAATTGCTTACGCATTTATGTTAGATTACTGAGGACTTACTGTACCTACATATTTCTTTAATTACTGCAATTCTAATCATAGATATTTCTTGTATACACAGGAAGAAATCTGAGCATAATGTCATAAGGTGGTGAAAAGCTTTTTGTACCATATTAATGATAACCTTTCAGAGCATGTCATCTCCCTTGACGCTCTTCTCCACAAACATCCCCTCTCTCCAGAAGCAAATATCAGGTCATTAATTTGTATAACTTTGTCAAAGGAGGAACAGTGATCTTCTTGAGAGATATCAATGTTGAAAATCAATCTAGGTTATTTTATCAAGGTTATTTTATTTTACTGGTTTCAAACTTAGGTCATCTTCAGAAACGTATACAGTAAAACCCCACTTTTACGTTCACGGATTTTACGTTTTCCCGCCATTTACACCATTTTTTGTCGGTCCTGTCAAATTTCCCATGTTCACAATGTTAATTCTCCTCCGTTTTTGCATTATCATATTTACACTTTTCCTGAATTTTACGCTTTTTGAAACCATGTTAATGAAGGAAAAGATGACGTAAATGACTTTGGCGCTGGCATGACTTTTGCCTTTAAGTATAGTGTTTATAAATGTTATGCAGTCAAGTTTCTTGACACTTTGCATTTATTCAAATGTATATTTCATATTTCGTTGTTTTCAGTACATGCCTAGTTGATTCACGTTGCTGATGTCCCATCAGCCACCTTGCTGATTGTCAGCTTAGCTTTGTTTACAGAACTGGTAGTTTTTCATGCTTTGCGTGGTTGTTTGGAGAACTTATTGTTAAATGCAAATATTTAACTAAGTATTTTTTGTAAAGTTTTATAAATGGTGAGAATGATGATTTGTCTGTGTATGTTTTTCAGCACATTGAAGGGGGTAAGGCACATTATCACCTCAGAAACAAAATTATATTGTGAGATACTGACACTGTGCAAATATCACAAAAATACTTATGTGAATATTTACACTCTATAATTCGAATAAATTGTCAAATATCGTCATGCGAAACATCAAAGAATACAAGAATTACGGAACTTCTGCAGTTTCACAACATAAATAATGAATGCCAGTTAAAGGCTTGCTGACAAACTCGATTATGATGAATGAAATTATGTTAAAAATTTCTATTTCCTATAAAGTTACCAGTTCCAGTTCCACCTGGCAGTTAAAATAGTACAAAATTTGTATAACCTTTATTACATAACAAACTTCCTTGCGAGTATTTTGATGCCTATTATGTAGCCTATATGTATCACAAATAAACTACAAAAATGCAAGGGTTGTCCAGTAAGCATAATTTACTGTTTAAAACATGATTTCCTGCATTTTACACTTTCCAGCTTTTTACATGTTCCCACATTTTACACCATTTTCATACAGTCCCTTAAAAAAATGGGATTCTACTGTATACTGCCCATGAGGTTGGTGCCAACTTTTCCTTAGCTGCCCTGGCTGCAGGTTGGTAGCTGCATCTCAGGACCCCACATGAATACTAAAATTCCATTAAATTTTGGATGCACTATAATTCACACACACACACACACACACACACACACACACACACACACACACACACACATACGTATAAAATAATGATTTTTGACTTACCTAAAGTACAGGCTCGCCGACAGAAACACCAAACACACACAAAAAAAACACACAAACATTCGAGCTTTCGCCACCAGTGGTGGCTTCTTCGGGAAAAAGAGGAAGGAAGGAGAGGAGAAAGGGAAGGATACGGGTTTTAAGGAAGTGGAAAAGGAGCCATTCCAATCCCAGGAGTGAAAGAACTTACCTTAGGGGACAAAAAGGAAGGTAAACAAATACACACACACTTACACATATCCACATCCAAACACACCTAGGCAGACATGTCTGCCTAGAAGAAGCCACCACTGGTGGCGAAAGCTTGAATGTTTGTGTGTTTTTTTTGTGTGTGTTTGGTGTTTGTCGACGAGCCTGTACTTTAGGTAAGTCAAAAATCTTTATTTTATACCTATTTTCCCACCTGGAAAGTCTCCTTAATCAACTAAATGCCTAGGGACTACAAAAACAGTGTACCCCCGATAATTCGCAGTAATTAATGCTTCAGATTCCACTAATTATTGAAAATCACGAATTATCTGAAGTGTATATGGCGCTGTAACATCACATGTTGGTGCTGTAACATCACGTGACTTTACTGCACTCCAATTGGTTAATGCTGGAATCATTAAAGGTGGACTTAATTCACACATTGTCCTCCCATTTATATTGAATCTTATTTTTCTATTATCCTATGTGTACAAAAATACAAAAAGGTTTACTATGAGATATAATTTATTGACATATTAATGCAGATGTAAAAATGATATTTGAAATCAGATGAAGGATTGTTTTCTGCTTGCCAGTAGTCGGTGTATTTTGTTTTTGTAGGAATCACTAACAACATTTGTAACTGGACAAAAATATTTTGAATTGCATGATAATTATCATCATACTATTTTCCGAAAATAAGTACTGTACCTCATTAACAAAAATAATCCATTACCATTTTTTGTTTTTAAGATGACTGTTATTTTTATAATAATGGAAAGTCCAGGTTGATGGCTCCATCCACGCTTCTGCCCACATTAAACCTACCAACCATCAACAGTACCTACATGTTGACAGTTGCCATCCCTTCCACATCAAAAAATCCCTCCCTTACCTCCCTTACAGCCTGGCCACCCATGGACGGCATATCTGCAGTGACAAGAATTCCCTTTCTGAATATGCTGAAGGTCTCACAAAGACCTTCACAAACAGAAACTACCCCACAGACCTAGTCCGCAAACAAATCTCCTGTGCCATATCCTCACACACCCCAAATCCTCCTCCTAACACCAGTAACCATCCCCTTGTCACCCAGTACTACCCTGGTCTCAAACAACTAAATTCCATCCTTCGCCAAGGTTTTGATTTTCTATCCTCATGCCCAGAACTGAGAGACATCCTGCCCAAGATCCTTCCCACCCCTCCTAAAGTGGTGTTCCGTCGCCCTCCCAACCATCACAACATCCTAGTTCATCCTTATGCCACCCCAAAACCCAGCTCACTGCCACAGGGATCATATCATTGTGGAAGACCCCGCTGCAAGACCTGTCCAATCCACCCACCCAGCACTTCCTATTCCAGTTCTGTCACAGGCTTATCCTACCCTATCAGAGGCCGGGCCACTTTTGAAAGCAGCCACGTAATTTACCAACTGTGCTGCAAACACTGTACACCTTTCTATATTGGCATGACCACCAACCAGCTATCCATTAGGCTGAATGGCCACCGCCAAACTGTGGCCAAAAACAAGGTGGACCAACCTGTGGCACAGCATGCAGCGGAGCACATGCTTGATTTCAATGGCTGCTTCATGACCCGGGCCATTTGGATCCTCCCATCCAGCTTTTCTGAACTGCACAGATGGGAGTTATCCCTACAATACATTCTCTGATCCCGAAATCAACCAGGCCTCAACCTACGATAACTTCCCTATGTATATATATTTTCTCCATACCTTACAGTTCCTACCTCTCTATCCAAACTATTTTGAGTGTTGTGAGAATGTGTGTGTGTGTGTGTGTGTGTGTGTGTGTGTGTGTGTGTGTGGGGGGGGGGGGGGGGCGGTCTTGTGTATTTGCAGTGTGCACACATTTTCTATATATATTTATTTTACTTTATTTTATTTTCTCCCCTCGCCCTCCTCCCCACTCCATTCCTAAGCTGCATCTCATTTTTCCTATCTAACCCATCCCCACCACCCTGACGTAACCTTCCTCTCCCCTCCCCTCCCGTCCCCGATTCGCTGCAGAGTGTGATTTGAAGTGCGGCAGTCGGAGGTGATGGTTGTATGTCTGTGTTGTGTGCCTGTGTGATTGCGTGAGTGTTCTATTTTCTGAAGAAGGCCATGGCCGATAGCTGAATGTGTTGTATGTGTGTGTCTTTTGTATGTGCCTGTCGCAGCTCATCGCCACGTCTTTGCGGTGAGTTGTAAACTGTTTGTTATTTTTAATTTTCATCCTTAAATTTCTGAAAAATATAAAATCATAAAATGAAAAGTCATCTCTGTTTTCTACATAAAACATTAGTGTGTCTATAGAAGCCCTTGCTTGCTGTGTGATCCTTTTTGTGCTTTCAGTGAACTTTCACATTCAGATTCGTCCTTTTCTTCCCCACCATCAGTCAAACTTTGTGTAATGTTCTCATCAGTTTCATGACTGAAACCATGATAGTCTTTGTCTATTTCTAACCATTGACTCATCAGAATCTTCACATTCACTAAGGTTTCTTAACAGTGAAATCATTGCAGAGGTGGTATCTTGTTTTTCCTAAATATGTCCCTCACTAAATCCCAAAAGTGCTTGATCCCCCCCCCCCCTCCCCCAAAACTGATTCCACGATTTCACGAGTGTGCGAGATACAATTTCAATCCACGACTTGGGTATTACATGAAGAACACCAAAAGGCAAAAAGTGAACAAAAGCTCTGAAAAATGGCATTATGATCCGTTGTAACTAACTTTTGACATCAAATATAGGCTGCACTAGGCATGTTTTACAGGGTCATGATAAATAGACCTACTAGTTCCAGAACTTTTTGCACTATTAAAAATACAAATAAAAAATTTTGTTGAAGATGGATGAGTCTACTTTCTTCCGAGTTTCGACCACTGAACCAATGCAACACAACTAAATCAATGAAACAAAGGAAAGAGAAATTCAGTATTGCTCATCTTCGAATGCAGAAGTATTTCATATATTCGAACTAAAAAAAAAAATTTTTACATCAATACCAACAGTGTTCAAGGTTTCGGGATTTTTGGATGATTTAGCAGCTTTGAATAGGTCATGATTTTAGAATATATGGCTATGCTGCAACCTAGTAGCACTGCATTAAAATGCACAGTTTTCTATGTATTACACGTAACCAATGAGAGGGTGAGAAAATATAATGAATTTATAGCTGAAGTTGAAGAGATTGTTTGGTTTGGTGTTTATGGCAGTGCATAGTGATTGTCGAAATTCCTTCTGAATATGATGACAATACCAACTGATCCACTGATGGTCTTCCTGGCCGCATGATTGAATTATGAAACATGAATCACTCAAAACATTGATTATTAGACATTAAAGAGTGCTTGACTGTGTGTTGTGCTGAAGGAAAGGTTTCTTAACACGTAAACTGCTAGCAGTGAGGCAGACATCCCACCCGTGGTTGCGTGGGAGGTTGCTCCAGTGCGTGGCAGGAGGCGCAAGACATTCCGGGGGACCGATCGTGAGACCTCCCCGGTTCGTCTTGCGAACAGGTTTGAGGCGCTGTCTGCTCAGGGCGACGTTCCTGAGTCGGATGGTGTCTCTCACCCTGTCACCACCCAGCCTGCAAGATCCGGGCTTTCACAGAGGGTGGGTTTACTTGTAGTTGGGAGCTCCAACGTTAGGCGGGTGATGGAGCCCCTTAGAGAGATGGCTGCCAAGGAGGGGAAGAAGGCCAACGTGCACTCCGTGTGCATACCGGGTGGAGTCATTCCAGATGTGGAACGGGTCCTCCCGGATGCCATGAAGGGTACGGGGTGCAGCCAACTGCAGGTGGTGGCTCACGTCGGGTACCAATGATGTGTGTCATTTCGGATCTGAAGAGATCCTCTCAGGTTTCGAGCGGCTAACTGAAGTGGTAAAGACTGTCAGTCTTGCTTGCAAGATGAAAGCAGAGCTCACCATCTGCAGCATAGTTGACAGGACCGACTGTGGACCTCTGATACAGAGCCGAGTGGAGGGTCTGAATCAGAGGCTCAGACGGTTCTGCGACCGTGTAGGCTGCAGATTCCTTGACTTGCGCCATCGGGTGGTGGGTTTCCGGGTTCCGCTGAATAGGTCAGGAGTCCACTACACGCAGGAAGCGGCTACACGGGTAGCGGGGGCTGTGTGGCGTGGACTGGGCGGTTTTTTAGGATAAAGAGCTTCGGGGAAATAGAAAATGGGCAATCTCAAAGGGTTCAGGTGGATCACAGGAGAAATGTAGATCCGGAAACTATCGGTATAACAGTTGTAAATTGTCGTAGCTGTGTCGGGAAAGTTCCAGAACTGCAAGCGTTAATAGAAAGCACCGAAACACACATCATTATAGGCAGCGAAAGTTTGCTCAAGCCGGAAATAAGTTCAGAAGAAGTATTTTCAAAAGATCTAATGATATTCAGAAAGGATAGATTAAACAAAATAGGTGGTGGCGTGTTTGTCGCCGTCAAAAGTAGTATTTCATGTAGCGAAGTTGAAGTTGATAGTTCGTGCGAGCTATTATGGGTAGAGGTTGAACCCAAAAATCGTAAGAAGTTAATAATCGGTTCCTTTTACCGGCCTCCCGACTCTGACGATACAATAGCAGAAAGGTTCAAAGAAAACCTGAGTCTAATTACAAAAACGTACCCGACTCACACGATAATAGTAGGTGGTGATTTTAATTTACCCTCGATCTGTTGGCGAAATTATATTTTCAAATCAGGAGGTAGGCATAAAACATCGTCCGAAATTGTACTCAACGCATTCTCTGAGAATTACTTCGAACAAGTAGTTCATGAGCCAACTAGAATTGTAAATGGATGTGAAAACACACTTGATCTCTTAGCAACAAATAATCCTGAGCTCATAATGAGCATCAAAACGGATACAGGTATTAGTGAACACAGAGCTGTAGTAGCGAAATTGAATATCGAAAGTCCCAAAGTTACCAAAAATAAACGCAAAGTATATTTGTTCAGGAAAGCAGATAGAAACAAAATACATTGCTTCTTGAAAGACAGCTTCCACTCGTTTCTAACACTAAACGTAGGTGTAGACCAGATGTGGCTAAAATTCAAAGAAGTGGTATCGACAGCAATTGAAAGTTTTATACCTAATAAATTAATAAAAGAAGGAGGCGATCCCCCTTGGTACACAAAACAGGTCAGGACACTGTTGCAAAAGCAAAGGAAAAGGCATACTAAATTTAAACGAACACGAAATCCCCAGGATTTGCGATTGTACTCAGAAGCTCGAAATTTAGCGAGGATTTCAATGCGAGATGCCTACAACATTTATCACAACGAAACTCTTTCTCGTAATTTGACTGAAAACCCAAAGAGATTTTGGTCATATATTAAATATACTCGGGGAAAGTCACAAACAATACCATCACTACGTGATAGTAATGGCGATCCTGCCGATGACAGCGCTACTAAAGCAGAGTTACTAAACTTAGCTTTTAGAAACTCATTCACTAAAGAAGACGAAACCAATATTCCAGATTTCGAATTACGAACAGATGCCGTAATGAATAACATAGAAGTAGATATCATCGGAGTAGTGCAGCAACTAAAATCACTTAATAAGAACAAGTCTTCTGGTCCGGATTGTATACCCATTAGATTTCTATCTGATTATGCTGAAGCGATAGCTCCTTACTTAACAGTCATATACAACCGCTCTCTCATAGAAGGATCTGTACCAAAAGATTGGAAAGTTGCACAGGTCACACCTATATTCAAGAAAGGCAGTAGGAGTAACCCACTAAACTACAGGCCTATTTCATTGACGTCAATTTGCAGCAGGGTTTTGGAACATATCCTGTATTCAAATATTATGAATTATCTCGAACAGAACGATCTTTTGACCCAAGGTCAACACGGATTTAGAAAATATCGTTCATGCGAAACACAACTAGCTCTATATTCACACGAAGTGATGGGTGCTATCGACAAAGGTTCGCAAATCGATTCCGTATTTCTTGATTTCCAGAAAGCTTTTGACACCGTACCTCACAAACGGCTTTTAATCAAATTGCGTGGTTATGGTATATCGCCCCAAATTTGCAATTGGATAGGGGATTTCTTGTCTGAGAGGACACAGTTCGTGGTAATCGATGGTAAGGCATCGACTAAAACAGAGGTGATATCGGGCGTTCCACAAGGTAGTGTTATTGGTCCTCTGCTATTCCTTATTTACATAAACGATTTAGGGGAAAATCTAAGTAGCTCTCTTAGGTTGTTTGCAGATGACGCCGTCATTTACCGTCTAGTAAAATCATCTGAAGATCAAAACCAACTGCAGAACGATCTGAATAAGATATCAGTATGGTGTAAAAATTGGCAATTGACTCTAAATAATGAGAAGTGTGAAGTCGTCCACATGAGTACGAAAAGAAATCCGTTAAACTTTGTTTACAACATAAATCAATCAAATGTGAAGGCCGTAAACTCCACAAAATACCTAGGAATTACTATTACTTCAGACTTAAACTGGAAAGAACACGTAGATAATATCGTGGGAAAGGCGAACCAGAGACTGCGTTTTATTGGCAGAATCCTTAAAAGATGCAACAGAACTACTAAAGAAACTGCATACACTGCGCTTGTCCGTCCATTTTTGGAGTATTGCAGCCCAGTGTGGGATCCTTATCAGGTGGGCATGACGGAGGACATCGAGAGAGTCCAAAGAAGGGCAGCTCGTTTTGTATTGTCACGATACAGGGGAGACAGCGTTACGGAAATGATACAGGATCTGGGATGGGAATCATTAAAACAACGGCGCTTATCGCTGAGGCGTGGGTTACTTGCGAAACTCCAATCGCCAACATTCTCCTCCGAATGCGAAAATATATTGTTGACTCCCACTTACATAGGTAGAAATGATCATCAGAATAAAATAAGAGAAATCAGAGCTCGAACAGAGAGATTCAGGTGTTCTTTCTTCCCGCGCGCTATTCGAGAATGGAATGGGAGATAAATAGTATAATTGTGGTTCGATGAACCCTCTGCCAGGCACTTAAATGTGATTTGCAGAGTATCCCATGTAGATGTAGATGTAAACAAGATCTTATATTTAATTGCATTTTTCTCCGGAATGGGTTATCTGTCTCCTGCCTCGTTCTGAGCATAAGGCAGCTGACACATTCACTTGCTTGTCAGAAAGATGTTGATGTGTTTCTATGAATATTTCACCATTTTTTAGTTAGTGGTTCAGTTGAGCAAAACAGCATAGCAAAAGTAAGATCGAAATGCAGATTTTTTTACATTCCAAAAGACTCAACAGCTATCTGCAAAGGCACATTATTGGCCGTAAATGCTTTACTTGATTCATCATGCTGTTACCAAGTACTACTGATGACACAAAAAATATTATGTTCACCAAACTATCCTCGCTTAAACTCCCCCATCCCTCCCCCCCATTATTCTTAGAGTGGCTTGGATTTGAACTTTTTCTTGAAGTTTGCGGGTCTGGCTTAGATTCGAGTAAATATGGTATGTACTGTAAACACGCCTTGTTAAAAAAGAAGTAAAAATGCAGTTCTGACATTCAGTAATATCGGTTATGAATATTGGCAAACTTTCATTCTAAGTTTCATTATATTTTTACATAGTAATCATGACAGATTTTATAATATATTGTAAGAATGCCTGAAGCCCTTATGCTGTCAAGTAAAACTCTCAAATCACATCTAATTTGACACTTCTTTCTAAAATCTTTGTGCCTCACTCAACAATATATAGCTAGAAAACATCTGTGAAAGCAGTCATGATTTACCAACACTGCTACAATCATTGCACAGTGTTTTATATTGGCACTAGCTGGTACTAGGCACATTCCTGCAGTAATAGAAATAATTGTGCAAATAACATTTGAAATTTGAAGTCCTAGCTTGTTTAGTTACATGTGTTACTTCAGTGGCCCTTCAAATACATTAGTCGGTACGAAATGGTCGCCACCTACTGTAAGTTAACTGTGCTATGTCCATAACCTTCGCGTAAGAGCAAGAAGTAAGATGACGAAGTTTAATCGCAATCAGACGCTCAAATGAATGTTACGACAGTGAAAAAATATGAACAAACAAATATATATATGAGGTGTTCAATCTTCCCCCTTTCCCTTCTCTCTGTTCACCTGCTCCTCCCCGTCTCCTCCTGTCCCTTTCTCTGTGCATTTTCTTCTGCCCCTTCATCTCCTTTCACCACTCTGTCTACTCCTCTCCTCTCTGTCTGTCTGTCTGTCTTATCTCCTCTCTCTCCATCCGCCTCCTTCCTCCCCCATCTCTCTGTCCGCCTCCTCCCACCCCCATCTCTCTGTCTGCCTCCTCCCACCCCATCTCTCTGTCCGCCTCCTCCCACCCCCATCTCTCTGTCCGCCTCCTCCCACCCCATCTCTCTGTCCGCCTCCTCCCACCCCATCTCTCTGTCCGCCTCCTCCCACCCCATCTCTCTGTCCGCCTCCTCCCACCCCCATCTCTCTGTCCGCCTCCTCCCACCCCCATCTCTCTGTCCGCCTCCTCCCACCCCCATCTCTCTTTCTGCCTCCTCCCACCCCCCATCTCTCTGTCCGCCTCCTCCCACCCCCATCTCTCTGTCCGCCTCCTCCACCCCATCTCTCTGTCCGCCTCCCTCCCACCCCATCTCTCTGTCCGCCTCCTCCCACCCCATCTCTCTGTCCGCCTCCTCCCACCCCATCTCTCTGTCCGCCTCCTCCCCACCCCCATCTCTCTCTTCTGCCTCCTCCCACCCCCATCTCTCTGTCCGCCTCCTCCCACCCCCATCTCTCTGTCCGCCTCCTCCCACCCCCATCTCTCTGTCCGCCTCCTCCCACCCCCATCTCTCTGTCCGCCTCCTCCCCACCACCATCTCTCTGTCCGCCTCCTCCCACCCCATCTCTCTGTCCGCCTCCTCCCACCCCCATCTCTCTCTTCTGCCTCCTCCCACCCCCATCTCTCTGTCCGCCTCCTCCCACCCCCATCTCTCTGTCCGCCTCCTCCCACCCCATCTCTCTGTCCGCCTCCTCCCACCCCCATCTCTCTGTCCGCCTCCTCCCCCCCATCTCTCTGTCCGCCTCCTCCCCCCCCCATCTCTCTGTCCGCCTCCTCCACCCCATCTCTCTGTCCGCCTCCTCCCACCCCATCTCTCTGTCCGCCTCCTCCCACCCCCATCTCTCTTTCTGCCTCCTCCCACCCCCATCTCTCTGTCCGCCTCCTCCCACCCCCATCTCTCTGTCCGCCTCCTCCCACCCCCCATCTCTCTGTCCGCCTCCTCCCACCCCATCTCTCTGTCCGCCTCCTCCCACCCCCCATCTCTCTGTCCGCCTCCTCCCACCCCATCTCTCTGTCCGCCTCCTCCCACCCCCCATCTCTCTGTCCGCCTCCTCCCACCCCATCTCTCTGTCCGCCTCCTCCCACCCCCATCTCTCTGTCCGCCCTCCTCCCACCCCATCTCTCTGTCCGCCTCCTCCCACCCCATCTCTCTGTCCGCCTCCTCCCCACCCCATCTCTCTGTCCGCCTCCTCCCACCCCATCTCTCTGTCCGCCTCCTCCCACCCCCCATCTCTCTGTCCGCCTCCTCCCACCCCATCTCTCTGTCCGCCTCCTCCCACCCCCATCTCTCTGTCCGCCTCCTCCCCACCCCATCTCCTCTGTCCGCCTCCTCCCACCCCCATCTCTCTGTCCGCCTCCTCCCACCCCATCTCTCTGTCCGCCTCCTCCCACCCCATCTCTCTTTCTGCCTCCTCCCACCCCCATCTCTCTGTCCGCCTCCTCCCACCCACCCCCATCTCTCTGTCCGCCTCCTCCCACCCCATCTCTCTGTCCGCCTCCTCCCACCCCATCTCTCTGTCCGCCTCCTCCCACCCCATCTCTCTGTCCGCCTCCTCCCACCCCATCTCTCTGTCCGCCTCCTCCCACCCCCCCATCTCTCTTTCTGCCTCCTCCCACCCCCCATCTCTCTGTCCGCCTCCTCCCACCCCATCTCTCTGTCCGCCTCCTCCCACCCCCATCTCTCTGTCCGCCTCCCTCCCACCCCATCTCTCTGTCCCGCCTCCTCCCCCCCCATCTCTCTGTCCGCCTCCTCCCACCCCCATCTCTCTGTCCGCCTCCTCCCACCCCCATCTCTCTGTCCGCCTCCTCCCACCCCCATCTCTCTTTCTGCCTCCTCCCACCTCCCCATCTCTCTGTCCGCCTCCTCCCACCCCCATCTCTCTGTCCGCCTCCTCCCACCCCCATCTCTCTGTCCCGCCTCCTCCCACCCCCCCATCTCTCTGTCCGCCTCCTCCCACCCCCCCATCTCTCTGTCCGCCTCCTCCCACCCCATCTCTCTGTCCGCCTCCTCCCACCCCATCTCTCTGTCCGCCTCCTCCCACCCCATCTCTCTGTCCGCCTCCTCCCACCCCATCTCTCTGTCCGCCTCCTCCCACCCCATCTCTCTGTCCGCCTCCTCCCACCCCATCTCTCTGTCCGCCTCCTCCCACCCCATCTCTCTGTCCGCCTCCCTCCCAACCCCATCTCTCTGTCCGCCTCCTCCCAACCCCCATCTCTCTTTCTGCCTCCTCCCACCCCCCATCTCTCTGTCCGCTCCTCCCACCCCCATCTCTCTGTCCGCCTCCTCCACCCCCATCTCTCTGTCCGCCTCCTCCCACCCCCCATCTCTCTGTCCGCCTCCTCCCACCCCCATCTCTCTGTCCGCCTCCTCCCCCCCCATCTCTCTGTCCGCCTCCTCCCACCCCATCTCTCTGTCCGCCTCCTCCCACCCCCATCTCTCTGTCCGCCTCCCTCCCCCACCCCCATCTCTCTTTCTGCCTCCTCCCACCCCCCATCTCTCTGTCCGCCTCCTCCCACCCCCATCTCTCTGTCCGCCTCCTCCCACCCCCATCTCTCTGTCCGCCTCCTCCCACCCCATCTCTCTGTCCGCCTCCTCCCACCCCCATCTCTCTGTCCGCCTCCTCCCACCCCATCTCTCTGTCCGCCTCCTCCCACCCCATCTCTCTGTCCGCCTCCTCCCACCCCCATTCTCTCTGTCCGCCTCCTCCCACCCCATCTCTCTGTCCGCCTCCTCCCACCCCCATCTCTCTGTCCGCCTCCTCCCACCCCATCTCTCTGTCCGCCTCCTCCCACCCCCATCTCTCTGTCCGCCTCCTCCCACCCCCATCTCTCTGTCCGCCTCCTCCCACCCCCATCTCTCTGTCCGCCATCTCTCCCACCTCCCACCCCATCTCTCTGTCCGCCTCCTCCCACCCCCCATCTCTCTTTCTGCCTCCTCCCACCCCCATCTCTCTGTCCGCCTCCTCCCACCCCCCATCTCTCTGTCCGCCTCCTCCCACCCCATCTCTCTGTCCGCCTCCTCCCACCCCCATCTCTCTGTCCGCCTCCTCCCTCCCCAATCTCTCTGTCCGCCTCCTCCCACCCCATCTCTCTGTCCGCCTCCTCCCACCCCCATCTCCTCTGTCCGCCTCCTCCCACCCCCATCTCTCTTTCCGCCTCCTCCCACCCCCATCTCTCTGTCCGCCTCCTCCCACCCCCATCTCTCTGTCCGCCTCCTCCCCACCCCATCTCTCTGTCCGCCTCCTCCCATCCCCCATCTCTCTGTCCGCCTCCTCCCACCCCATCTCTCTGTCCGCCTCCTCCCACCCCCATCTCTCTGTCCGCCTCCTCCCACCCCCCATCTCTCTGTCCGCCTCCTCCCACCCCCATCTCTCTGTCCGCCTCCTCCCACCCCCATCTCTCTGTCCGCCTCCTCCCACCCCATCTCTCTGTCCGCCTCCTCCCACCCCCATCTCTCTGTCCGCCTCCTCCCACCCCCATCTCTCTGTCCGCCTCCTCCCACCCCCATCTCTCTGTCCGCCTCCTCCCACCCCCATCTCTCTGTCCGCCTCCTCCCACCCCCATCTCTCTGTCCGCCTCCTCCCACCCCATCTCTCTGTCCGCCTCCTCCCACCCCCATCTCTCTGTCCGCCTCCTCCCACCCCATCTCTCCTGTCCGCACTCCTCCCACCCCCATCTCTCTGTCCGCCTCCTCCCACCCCCATCTCTCTGTCCGCCTCCTCCCACCCCCATCTCTCTGTCCGCCTCCTCCCACCCCATCTCTCGTCGCCTCTCCCACCCCATCTCTCTGTCCGCCTCCTCCCACCCCCATCTCTCTGTCCGCCTCCTCCACCACCCCCATCTCTCTGTCCGCCTCCTCCCACCCCATCTCTCTGTCCGCCTCCTCCCACCCCCATCTCTCTGTCCGCCTCCTCCCACCCCCATCTCTCTGTCCGCCTCCCTCCCACCCCCATCTCTCTGTCCGCCTCCTCCCACCCCCAATCTCTCTGTCCGCCTCCTCCCACCCCATCTCTCTGTCCGCCTCCTCCCACCCCCATCTCTCTGTCCGCCTCCTCCCACCCCATCTCTCTGTCCGCCTCCTCCCACCCCCCATCTCTCTTTCCGCCTCCTCCCACCCCCATCTCTCTGTCCGCCTCCCTCCCACCCCATCTCTCTGTCCGCCTCCTCCCACCCCCATCTCTCTGTCCGCCTCCTCCCACCCCCATCTCTCTGTCCGCCTCCTCCCACCCCCATCTCTCTGTCCGCCTCCTCCCACCCCCATCTCTCTGTCCCGCCTCCTCCCACCCCATCTCTCTGTCCGCCTCCTCCCACCCCCCATCTCTCTGTCCGCCTCCTCCCACCCCCATCTCTCTGTCCGCCTCCTCCCACCCCCATCTCTCTGTCCGCCTCCTCCCACCCCATCTCTCTGTCCGCCTCCTCCACCACCCCCATCTCTCTGTCGCCTCCTCCCACCCCATCTCTCTGTCGCTCCTCCCACCCCCATCTCTCTGTCCGCCTCCTCCCACCCCCATCTCTCTGTCCTGCCTCTCTCCCACCCCCATCTCTCTGTCCGCCTCCTCCCACCCCATCTCTGTCCGCCTCCTCCCACCCCCATCTCTCTGTCCGCCTCCTCCCACCCCATCTCTCTGTCCGCCTCCTCCCACCCCCCATCTCTCTGTC